>VONZ01000584.1:0-5000 GCA_012976165.1 Labeo catla | reverse complement strand
TTGATTAATTTAAAGCATCCCTGCTAAATAAAATAATTAATTCCCATTATTTCTTCCCCTAAAAAAATACTGACTCCAAGCTTTTGAATGGTATAGTGTATAAGGTTACAAAAGCTTTTTATTTCAGATAAATGCTGATCGTTGGATCTTTCTATTCATTAAAGAATCCTGGAAAACATTGTACTCAACTGTTTTAAATATTGATAATAATAATAAATGTTTCTTGAACAGCAAATCAGCATATTAGAATGATTTCTAAAGGATCACGTAACACTGAAGACTGGAGTAATGGTGCCAAAAATTTAGATTTGATCAAAGGAATAATTTTTAAAATTTTTAAAATATACAAATCGAAAACAGTTATTTCAAATATTAAAAATATTTCAAAATGTAACTGTTTTGCTGTAATTTGGATAAAATAAGTGCAGGCTTTGTAAGCAGAAGAGACTTCTTTAAAAACATAAAAAAAAACTTTTGATTGGTTGTGTATATCTCATAAGTCTAAATGTGTCTAAAAGTACTATTTCCAGGGAATTTTTGAAGTATTTTGAAGCTTTTGGAGCTCCCAATCCCTTTCCACTACAGATTTTTTCTGATGCAAATGTATGCAACTATTTGCAAATTTAGTTAGTGATCTTGCATCATATTTAAAACAGGCCAATTTAAAATCTACAGTATTCTGTGGAATCGGTGGTAAAATGTGTAAAAGTGGGCCAAGATTCTCTACATCCTTCTTGGAAGCTGACAGCATAATTGAATTAGCCATTCAATGAACATCCGGCCAACGTGTAGGACTTCATGAATGACAGGCTTTCCAAATCTGGCCTGTGTATTTGAATGTGATTATAGCCGATTGATATAAAAAACTGAAAATTTACTCACCTTGCAAGCTGTCCAGATTGTAGATGAGCTTGTCTCTTCAACACAACAGATTTGTAGAAATTTAGCATTATATCACTTGCCCTCCAATGGATCCTCTGCAGTGAATGGGTGCCACCAGATTGAGAGTTCAAACAGCTAATAAAAACATCAAAATAATCCGTAAGTAATTTACACGACTCCACTCTATCATTTAACATCTTGTAAAGTGAAAAGTTGCATGTTTGTGGAGTGGGCCCTTACACTTATAGGGCATTGCAAGCCCTCTGAGGTATAAGCCAGGGCTATTTTTGTAGTTTGCTCACTACTGATCTCTCACTGACAGTGCGAGAATTTAGAGCAGCGTCTCGGTATGGTAAGAGTGCTTCAGGTGAACGTTGGGCGAGTGAGACAGTCACACCACCTGATGCCTTGGCTCATTCCCATAGATATGGTGTGATGGGACAGCACTCACCACCCAACGTTATCCTCCACCACCATCCAAGACAGCAATCCCATGAGAAATTGACTACAGATGCAAATCCAGCAAAAAAATGTTTTAATTTGTTTATTTTCCATATGACTAGATTTTTTTTATTTTAAAATTGTCAAACAGTGTTATTTACAGCATTTTGAAGATCAGAAAGCACTATCAGTTGCAGCGCTCATTATTCCCTAAACAGCGTAATTTAAAATATTTTTTATTTTGCATTTTACTAGTTTCTTCACTTGAAAATTGTCAAACGGCGTTATTTACGGTGTTTTTAATGGCAGAAAGCGCCGTCAGCTGTTGCACTCATTATCCCCTAAACTAGACATGGGCAAACTCGGTCCTGGAGGGCCAGTGTCCCTGCAGAGTTTAGCTCCAAACCTGATAAAACTCACCTGTTTGTAACTTTCTAGTAAACCTGAAGACACTGATTAGCTTGTTCAGGTGTGTTTAATCAGGGTTGAAGCTAAACTCTACAGGGACACTGGCCCTCCAAGACAGAGTCTGCCCAGGCCTGCACTACATGGCGTAACTTAATTTTTTTTTTTTTGCATTTGACTATTGACGCCAGTTGCAGCACTCATTTTTTTTTGCATTTAACTAGTTTCTTTATTTGAAAATTGTCAATCAGTGTTATTTACAGTGTTTTAAACTGCAGAAATTGCCGTCAGTTGCGGCGCTCATTATCCTGTAAACTACAAAATTATTTTTGTAGTCAACAATCTCACGAGAAGCTGTCTTTGACACCATCCGTCACCCACCGAGCGATGCCTCACTACTGATCTCTCACTGACAGTGCGAGAATATGGAGCAGCGTCTCGCTATGGTAAGAGTGCTTCAGGTGAACATTGGGCAGTGAGACAGTCACACCACCTGATGCCTTGGCTCATTCCCATAGATATGGTGTGATGGGACAGCACTCACCACCCAACGTTATCCACCACCACCATCCAAGACAGCTAACCCATGAAAAATTGACTACATTTTTTTTTTTTTGATGGATTTGCATCTATAATTTATTTTCCATATGACTAGATTTGTTTTGCATTTCAAAATGGCATAATTTAATTTAAATTTATTCATTTTGCATATTATTAGTTTTCTGTTTTGAAAATTGTCAAACGGCATTATTTACGGTGCTAAACGGCAGAAAACAGCATTAGTTGTGGTGCTCATTATCCCCTAAACGGCGTAAATTAACTTTATTTATTAATTTTTTTTTTATTTTGCATTTTACTAGTTTTATTAGATTATTTACTAGTTTAACCAGACCTGGGCAAACTCGGTCCTGGAGGGCCAGTGTCCCTGCAGAGTTTAGCTCCAACCCTGATAAAACTCACCAGTTTGTAACTTTCTAGTAAACCTGAAGACACTGATTAGCTTGTTCAGGTGAGTTTAATCAGAGTTGAAGCTAAACTCTACAGGGACACCGGCCCTCCAGGACCGATTCTGCCCAGGTCTGCCCTAAATGGCGTAACTTAAATTTATTTATTTTTTTAATTTGCATTTTACTATTTTTTTTTTTTTTTTTTTTAAATTGTCAAACGCCAAGTATTTACAAGGTGAATTTTAAACAACAGAAAGCTTACATTAGTTGTGGTAATTCCATTACCCCCCGAACGAAGCGAATTAACTTTTTTTTTTTTTTAACATTTTACTTTTATTATTTGAAATTGTCAAACAGCATTATTTAATGTCAATTTATTGTCAAACGCCAGAAAACGCTTGCCGGTTGCTGAATTCATTATACACTAAACCAGACCTGGGCAACCGTCCTGGAGGGTCAGTCCCTCGCAGAGTTTAGCTCCAACCTGATGCTAAAACTCACCAGTTTGTAACTTTCTAGTAAACCTGAAGATGACTGATTAGTTTGTTCAGGTGAGTTTAATCAGGGGTTGAAGCTAACTCTGCAAGGATACCAGCCTCCAGGACCGACTTGCTCAGGGCCTGCCCTAAACAAGAACTTAACCGCATTTATTTTTTTCAAAGATTTTTCTTTTCTCTTTTTTTTTTAAATTGTCAAACTGCATTATTTACGCATTTTAAACAACAGAAAGCAACGGCCAGTTGCAGCACTCATTATCCTCTAAAGGGCACAACTTTAAATACATTTTTTTTATTTTGCATTTAACTATTTCTTTTATTTGAAAAGTGTCAAACGGCTATTTACGCATTTAAATAGATAGAAAGTACTGTAGCGGCGCTTCATTATCCCATAAACGGTGTTATTCAAAATTTCTTTTTTTATTTTGCATCATACTAGTTTTTTTAAATGTAAAAGTTGTCAAACTGCATTATTTATGGCATTTTAAACGTCAGAAAGCGCTGCCAGTTGCTGCACTCATTATCCCCTAAACCAGACCTGGGCAAACTCGGTCCTGGAGGGCCGGTGTCCCTGCAGAGTTTAGCTCCAACCCTGATAAAACTCACCAGTTTGTAGCTTTCTAGTAAACCTGAAGACACTGATTAGCTTGTTCAGGTGTGTTTAATCAGGGTTGAAGCTAAACTCTGCAAGGACACCTGCCCTCCAGGACCGATTCTGCCCAGGCCTGCCCTAAACGGCGTAACTTAAATTTATTTATTGTTTTATTTTGCATTTTATTATTATTTTTTTTATTGAAAAAATTGTCAAACTGCATTATTTACGGCATTTTAAACAACAGAAAGCGACGTCAGTTGCGGCACTCATTCCCTGAACGGTGTAACTTAAATTTATTTATTGTTTTATTTTGCATTTTACTAGATTCCTTATTTGAAAATTGTCAAACGGCGTTATGTGCAGTTGCGGCACTCATTATCGAAAATTCATTTAAGTTTCGCTGTTTAGAGGATAGCGAGTGCCGCAACTGACAGCGCTCCCTGTCGTACAACACTGTTTAGGGCAGAACTGGGCAACCTCTGTCCTGGAGGGCAGGTGTCCCTGCAGAGCTTAACTCCAACCCTGATAAAACTCACCTGAACAAGCTAATCAGTGTCTTCAGGTTTACTAGAAAGCTACAAACTGGTGAGTTTTATCAGGGTTGGAGTTAAACTCTGCAGGGACACCGGCCCTCCAGGACAGAGGTTGCCCAGTTCTGCCCTAAACGGTGTTGTACGACAGAGAGCGCTGTCAGTTGCAGCACTCATTATCCCCTAAACGGCGCAACTTAAATTTATTTTGCATTTTACTAGTTTTTTTTTTTTTATTTTTTGTCAAATTTTAAAACTTGTCAAACCATGTTATTTTACGGCATTTTAAACGCATGAAAGTTTAATCAGTTATGCACTCATTATCCCCTAAACGGCACAACTTAAATAATTTTTATTTTGCATTTTACTAGTTTTTTATTTATTTAAAAACTGTCAAACTATGTTATTTACGGCATTTTAAACGACAGAAAACGACATCAGTTGCGGCACTCATTATCCCCTAAACCAGACCTTGGTAAACTTGGTCCTGGAGGAAAGAAAATTCATTTAAGTTACGCCATTTAGGGGATAACGAGTGCCACAGCTGACAGTGCTCTCTGTCGTACAACGCCGTTTAGGGCAGAACTGGGCAACCTCTGTCCTGGAGGGCCGGTGTCTCTGCAGAGTTTAACTCCAACCCTGATAAAACTCACCTGAACAAGCTAATCAGTGTCTTCAGGTTTACTAGAAAGCTACAAACTGG